>VKKV01000104.1:0-27482 GCA_008080845.1 Phytophthora kernoviae | reverse complement strand
CAACACGATTGCTGTTTGAGATTAAACGTGCGGCCGGGCAGCGTGATGTTATGATCAGCTACGCACTCGCACGCTGAGATTGCCAAAAAAAGTCATTGGAAGACGCGAATGTGACCACTTGGTTGGATTTGATGGACCCAAGTGGAATCGGTGGTGGTGCCGTCTGGCGAGAGGAAATTGCCCGTGGCATCACGAACGCTGCAGTAGTGTTGTGCATTCTCACTGAAGACTACGCAAAATCGGAGTGGTGCTTGAAGGAGCTGGCACTAGCAAAGCAGGTGGGAACGCCTATCTTGGCTGTGTCCACAGAAGGCGTCAGCATCGGTGAAGACCTGCAAGTGTATCTATACACACGTCAACTGATCCCGTTCGAGCCTGCCATCACATGCAACAGACGCAACAGTACCAACGTGCGGCAGATCGAGTATGACTATGACGATGCCAAGTACAAGTCACAGTTCCGTTTGCTGCTTGATGGAGTGCGCGACGAGATCGAGAAGCGCCGCGACGCCGTTCAACAGAAAAATATCGCCAGTAGCCGCCGCAACGCTGGCTTGATGCAGACTGCCTCTGGTACAATGCTCGCAACCACTGGTGTCGGCGGGGTTTCGCGCTTGTTCCAGCAATGGGATCCCAACGCGAGTGGTGCACAGCGACATTTTATCTTCCTCTCACACGGTGACAAGCATCCTGGTTTCGTGCAGCAGTTGTACCGCGAGCTTACGGATTCGGGTATTGTATGCTATGGCGACCGCAACGTGGAAGGTCAGGGCTTCGAGGACCGTATTCACGCTGCTCAGGAGGCCATCTTGCAGTGCACGTGCTTCCTGGTCGTTCTGTCCAAGCAGACAATTGGCAGCGAGCTCGTCCGAGACCAGCTCGCCTTCGCAGAAGACAAGGGGCGACCTATTTTCCCTATTGCGCTCAACGACCTGGACCCTGGCCTTGACAAACGCTACTCACTGGCACGTAACGAGGTCTTCCACTTCATGGGCAACGGCATGAGCTTCAAGCCTAGTTCTGACCGGCTCATCCATGGGTTGCGTCGTTACTACACGGAGCGCGACGGCAACGGCACGATGGTCGACAACGGCACCCGCATCGCTAGTGCCAACACGTCCTTCGTGTCGTTCACGTTCAGTGAACCAGGTTCCAAAGACCACGACCACGAGGCTGCAGGCGCGCCGATCATTGAAGAAGGCGCCGTGCTGCATACCAGCAGCAACGAACCTAGCGAGACAGACTCGAGCACCGTCACACGCAACTTTGAGTCAATTTCAGGCATCGAAGATGCACAATTAGACCTCTCCAGCACTCATGTCCGCATGTAGACAAGTAGGAATACCAACAAGAATAAAGAAAGAAAATATTTTGTGATGACTCATGCATCTAGTCGGAAGAGGTCCATTAACTGACCGCCAGCTCCGTCGCATAAGCTTTAAATAAGAAACACTACGCAGAGTTTAATCACAGTGTTAATAAATAGTGAATTGGTTGTTATCTACAGTCCTTTGAGTACGATCACAGTAATTTTTCACATGTCGAGTTGGAAGATGAGGTCTTCTTGGTTCTCCTCCTCCAAGTCTTTCTCCTGCTGATTCCATGCCGAAGTAGGAGCGGAGGAGGAGGCCGTGGAGGTGCCTGAAAGGTCAAGAGCATCCATGTCCAGCAGCAAAGGTCCCCGGCAGCTTCTTGCCTGGAGAGTAATACGTGTTCTCTTTACTGGCCTGGTAGTAGCAGCCTTCGTCGTCGCTGTCGCAGTCACTATCGTCATCACTGTCCTCATCGTCATTCTCGTCGTCGTCGTCCTCCTCCAGACCTCGACGCATGGCCGTCAAAAGGACTCGGGCTCAAACTCCTTCGATTTCTGACACGTTAGATTTGGCTCCATGTCAACTTCCAGATCAGGGCGGAGACGCAATGCTTCGTCAATGTCGGTACAGCTGCCGACGACGGCGATCGGGTTTGAGAGTCGACGAGTTTCTTGTTTCTTGGCTTGTTGCAGGAACGCGCCTGCAGGTTGGATGGCTGCGTACCCGTTCTTCATATGTGGTTGTCTGTGTGTGTGTGGGGTTTAAAAGTTGAGATTTGAGTGGCTTGAGTGCGAGCGTGCAATTCGGGAAATGAATCTGCTGCGGCTGCAAAAGTGCCGCGTCTCTTACGAAAACCGTCGCCAGATGCGGCGAGAGTCGCGCGCCACTCGATGCTTTAAACCCAGTTTTTCGCACCGGAAACGGTCGTAAGCGGAGATTCAAACAACCTCCATAAATAAATCAAGAGATACAATAGACTATTTTCAAAACAAAAACACAAATATAAACAACTCGGAAAATACATAACCTTCCTAATAAGGTGGCTTTGCACAGTTCAAAGAGTCGGCGAACAACGAGTCACACATCGCTTGACCGCCAGTCCTGTATACTAACGAAAGCGCCTACGTATGAGTATGCAGAAGGTCTCGGGTGGTCCAAGTCCACCGCGTCGTTGGGTGAGCTGAGAGACATTACCCGATAACATACAAATTATTTGTAGCCTACAAATTGTAGGTATTTGAGCTCTCTTGGTTTGGCTATCGAGCACGCTTGTTGCCCGTGTTCTTCCGATCATCTGAATACGACGGAGCCATTTTCTCCCGTGCGATTTGGATGGCAGACAAGGCGCTTGAAGCTCGGAGCCTGTTCTCGCCGCGCTTCGTCTCTTTTGGCATTCGTATGGCTCTCTGTATGCCCGCCCGAGCTTCAACCTGCTGGCGAATCGAGCTGGCCCTTTTCGTAGACGATCGACCATTCAATGCGCCGCATTCTGCCAAGTCAAACTTACGGCAACTCAAGATCCATCTTGAACTTCAAGGCAACCGCTCGTAGCTTCAACCGCCGTGTCGAGACGCCGCAGGCTCCATACGACGGGCGGAATGGCGTGTCCTCGACTCGACGAGCGATGCAACACAGCAATGACCCTGCACAACCCAGCACGTGGAGAGGAGCGAGCGATTCCGGCTACAGTGGAGAAGGAGTCGGGCAGAGAACTTGGAGAGCGAGTGACTCGTTGCACCAAAATGAGCATACGTCAGCCCTATTTCGACGATCGAAACTCGTGGCCCGAGAACGGGGAAGACCAAAAACCTAAGTGAAAACCTCATGTGTAGATGTATGAGCACGGCGCGGAGGCAGGAGTTTACTCCCACCAGACGATTAAATGCCGACAAGGACAAGCGACATTTGATCGCCAGAGCGGTGAGTGAAAAGTGGGAGGTGGTTCTGATGTATGTCGCTCCGAATGAGACCGAAGAGTTGCTCGACGACCACAAGTGCTAGTGGTCCCTAATACCCATTCGGCGATTCAAAGTACTTGTAAGGAGGGTCCCGTAATATGTAGAGGTTGTGTACGTTGAAAGCGTATTCCTGTCTGCTCAAGCATGAGTTTGAACTGGAGCCGCGGAGATCATCAACGTCCTTTGGGGTTTTGCAGTTTGCCAGATGCAAGAAAAACGACCCGCTGCTCATCCGCGGTGTCTTGCGTCCATATCAATGGCTACTTCTCTTGATGTACCATCGCCTACGGATCGCGCTCGTGAGCATCCCTCCCAATGAACACCTGAAATTGATCTAACTCTTGTCTATTTATTTGGCTTCTAATTTACTGCGTCATTATTGACAGTAGCCCCTCGAGTGATTTTTTTGGCGATATGCCTCTACACACGGCACTGACACGGAGCTCATCGTTGACAGTCTGGTGCTGATGAAAGGACTCTATTAAGCTTCTAATGCTAGTTTAAAAAACACCTGAAAGTCTTGGATGCAGACGTGGGTAACACGATAGGGCATACCACTTGTAGACCACACACTTCAGACGCCAACTCAGTTCTGCTAAAGGACATGATTATTACGTAACTTGAGCCATACGAATCTATGTTGGCTGGGTTTGACACCGTTGTCGTAGGGAAGGAAACAAGGTTCTACACGGACGCGCCGAAGCCCTGTAGCAGTATTCGCCACGGCATGAATGGTCTCATGCCAATACCAAGGCACGCAAGCGGATCGTACAATCCAGAAGGCATTGAATCATGTAACACGTGCACGCGGGTGGTGGTCCCTCCCATGGAATAGCTTGCAAAACTCTCGTACAACATCATCCTTCTCGTCAATCTGCGGCATTTTTCACAGGCATGGCGTAACACGCACGACTACATGTGTCTCTATTGAATGTTGACCTCATTGCTCTGTGAATATGACACATGGACGATAATGAACCGCGCACAACGGGGAAGATTCTATACATTCAAAGTGACGATCCGTAGGAAATGCACATGTCAACATGCGTGAACCTTTACCCCTGGAGAACAACTAGATGAATACAAAATATCTGACCACTTGAACTATTCTAACTGAAGTTACACTAATAGAAATTACTGCGGCTAGCACGCCATGCTGGCAATCCGCCTGCTAGACTAGCGCAATGGAATTGAAGGCACCCTCAACGAAAACCTTGACAAGAAGGGAGGACTACGATTTACTTAACGAAATAGACTCCGTCCAAACGAATTAAGTGCGAGGCAAGCACAATAATTGTATCGATCGTGCTATACCAGATTGATTTACAATCGTTAGCTAACACGTTTTAAAGGACGTCTCGCCATAAATGAGACGGTGTAGAGAGCTCCGCATCCCATCCCATATGCATACAAACATCAAGATAACCCCTCAGATGCAAAATTCTCTATCCAGCCAGTCACTCTGTCTTCTACCGCGTAGCCTGCCCACTGCATCAGTTTAGGCTAACACTAAACACTACCGTCACTGTCTAACTAACCTGCAACAATGGAGAGCTCGTCAACTCAAGAGGAGGCAGCGGCGGCAATGGAACTGGCGCGCAATTTGCCAGCGCTGGTTGATCAACTCAGGGCGTTAAGGGATGATATGGAGCGGAAAACCAAACTCTACGACGCGCTGCTTCTACAGGCAGCTTCCGAGACAGAAATCCCCAAAGGGCCAACCGATCAAGATGTAACTGGTGGAAATTATCGATCCTCTACCATGCGTTTAGATCAGTCTTCCATGGGTTTAGACCAAAGCCATTCGGGTATGCGTGGGAGCATCTTCACCCCATTTGCCAACTCGCAACTGGACCCACGTGCTAGCCAAACGTTTGGAGATGACTTGGCGGGTTTAGATGACGAGCAGTTTTCCAACACGTTGGTTTCCCGTCAGTCGTCGATAATGATGAAGCAACAGCAACGGCAGCCTCCTAGACGGCCACAACACCGACCTTCTCATTCCATTCCAAACCTATCCACGTTTAGAGAATCTGGAGACTATACGGTTATGTGGGTAAGTGGCGAGTGTGGAATCTCGTTACGCAATTTTTCACGTAAAGAGTCGAAAGTGGGAGCACAAATTGCCATGTTGCAACATGCCGATGGAGTGACAACTGGAATTAGTAACTGCCGGCTGGGGGATCAACTCGTGAGTGTCAATGACGGGAAAGTGGATACGCTCCGCTTCCGTGAGATTGTGGAGAAACTTAAAACCACTCGACGCCCTATTTCACTCGGGTTTAGAACAAACCCGAGTGTACAGACGTCCCCCAGAGCATCAACTCCACCCAGCGGGTTTAACACAACTGGTGGGTCAAGGACCAGCAAGATTTTCTCAAGAGGAGGGTCACTTCGGTCAAAGTTGAAGAAAAGCCCACCCTCAGTGACTGACAGACACTCGGTTTGTGGCACTGAGCGTAAACCTACTGGTCTCTTTGACGAAGACGAGAGCAGTGACATTGTGCACGAAAGGATCGACCATCCCGGTTACGACAATCTAACCGCTGGTCATTTAACTGGCTCTGGCAGTGATGACTTTCCAACGAGCGTCCAACAACGACATCCATACGGTCGTCCACTTCAACTTTACCGGATGAAGTGGAAGGCTGGTGCAGAGAGCAAGAGGAAATGCACAGCGATATCATCGTGTTGCTAACTGAGACAGTTTTGCGCTGCGAGAAGCTGCAACAGGAGAATTTGGACCAACTCCAAAACCTCATGCAACTTTCACCTAACAGTCCACAACAAAGTGATAGCAGCAGTCCAGCATCGTCGTACGTCGGCAACGAGAAGACTGGCAAGAAGGACGAGCTGGAGTTGGAAACGGTTGTGTCTGCGGTTAGCACCAATTCACCCTCGTCACCCTGAAAAAATCTACAATATCGACTTGAAACCCTGGGTTAGACAAAAAATGTTTTAAAGTGGCCGATCTTCCATGTTGCGTGTTGTGCATGGCGACAGACATCAAATTCCACCTTGGAGAATAAGAAATTTCATCCACATTACCAAGTAGTTGTTCCATCTAAGACATCACAGTTTACCATAACGTATGTGTAGTCTGTCCTGTGGTCAGTTGGCACTCTTGGCATCTGGAACTTGAGTCCCAGATGATTAATCTGAAAGTGCGAAAGCTGCAATCCCAGTCGGTATTACTTAACCGGCTTCGATCTTCATTCGATTCCTTCAATACAGGACGCTGTGAAGCAACAAGTTACTGACCCCGAGTTGTTTGTTGCATGATTGTGATCATGAGTCACTCTTATCCTTGGTAGCAGTAACGCACGGCTTGGCATTGGCCAAGCGTTTAACCAGCTCGTGATGTTCTGAGCCTATCATATGGCAGATCGCACTTTGATCTTCCCCTGCAGAGACCGGTCTTGAGCGCCACGAACAGAGAAGCTCATTGGACTTGACGAGCCTTTTGTTGCGCCGTATGGACACGAAAGGACCAGTCCAGTGTATAGGAAGGACCCACTATCGAAGAGATGGGTTCGTTCATTCTATTCAGACTTGGAGGAGGCATTTTCCACTCCATCTTCATTCCTTCCTCTCACACCGCAACACCTCGAGGCCCTGCGGTCCAATTTTTAAATTCATTCATTCCAGACAGAAAATCATGAGGCGGACGCGCCGATCTCTCGCAGCAGAATCATCCTGTTCCGATGTGACCACTTGTCTCTCGGAAGGGTCCACTGATTGCACCCTCGCCACAGGAAACTGTCCACCTTGCGTGTATGCACTAACCGGAGGAGATTTCTCCTGCTACAGTCGAGATACATCGGGGGCGTGTCCTTTTCAGGGGCATATGCAGAGTGCGCCTCGTCAGAGTCCACGAAATCGTCGACGACCAACAGTGCCAACACTGACAACAGCAATACAAACAGTACGACAGGTACGACCCCGACCGCTACGACTACACCGACAACATCAGGGGCGGAGACATCTAGTCCATCGATTACTACTACAAGCAGCAGGTCCGACTCAGAGACAACGACTTCAAGCCAAGAAGCAACATCTACTAACGGCGGTTTGGACAAGTCGCAGCGGTCAAAACCCTCAACTACCAGCAGTTCTAACGGCGAAGCAGCATTAACGGCTAGTACCGGTGAAACTGGCAATTCTCCGTTTGGATTGAACATGGCCATGATAGGAGGTGCCGTCGTGCTCGTTGTGATCGTGCTGATTTTCGTCGCTCGGCGTGTGACGAAGCGACGAAGAACGCAAAACAATGACGGGGGCGTCTCGACTCCAAGTGCTTGGTCCGATGGAACACTAGGCACTGGAGACGCTACGGATATGTATTCGACGTACAGCTACAAGAATGAAATGGCCAAGGGGAGATTTTCCGGCAGCGGTCCGGTTTTATTAGAATCCCGAGCAACCAATTCGTTCGGACCCGCGAATAGTGAGATCTCGAACGGTTTGTCGCCCAGGTCCACAGCAGATTTCTCTCAGTTCGGTGGTGGTGATCAGTATGGTGACTCACAGTACGGAGAAGATTCACAGTACATTGGAGGCTCCAAGTATGGCGGGGGCTCCCAATACTCTCGGAATACAGCGTGAGTACTGGTCCTGAAATCGCGGGTCCCAGTAGGGTGACCACCAACCACCACTTCGTGGACATTACGGCTAACTCCATGTCCAGCACAAACACAGAAATGCAAATGCATTCTGGAGAACACCCACTGACTGTGAGCCAGCTATCCACGCGAAAGCACGCGCCTATGGCCATTGTGGAAGGCGAAGAAGAACAGCTTTCAGGTGGACGAAGGCTGGCACCGATGCCTCAGTATGTGTCTGGGCGTTCGAACGAGGACAGGACCCATGAATTGCCACCTCCGCCCCCTCCGCCGTACACTGATAGCATCAGGAAGCAGGTAGGATTTGGTGTATCGTCCGCTAGCAGTGTGCGTAGCGACTATGACATCGTTGACCCGAGCACTATGCGCGACGTTGAACAGCGCAACACGGAGATGCTCATGGAGGACAGTCGGTACCCTAAATTCTCCTTCGCGTCGGACACATCCGACATCTACGACGACTCTGGAGACTCATCAGAAGAAGAGGTTGACGAACATGGGCTACGACAGGGAGAGCGCATGATTTGAGGTCATAAGTGTTTAGTGAGTCGGCAAAATGTCAAATCGAAATCAGTGTTAATCTCCTTCATTTATCATCCAAGCGTCCAGTCTTGTCCTCCTTCCGTTGCAGACTCTGCATGCACAGGATCTGATTGTGATACTCGCCACCACGGGAATATTCGGCATGAGAATCGATCTTCCGATCGGCGCGGTAAGAAGTTTCGGTTCGGAGGCACTTGCAGGCGACATGAGTCCGTATACAGTGCATCAGGAAGCTCCGTTCCGACTCGGAAGACCGATCAATTCGAGACATGAACGTAGAAGTTGTAGGATAACGACGACCGAATCGCCACAACGAAATGCTTTCATTCACAGTGTGACGGGTGCCTGGGGTGGACTGCCTTCCAATGGACTTTGGGTTGGCGATCGTAGGAAAGGATTTGGGAGCAGAACTTTCACAACGATGTCCGATGGATCACGTTTTGGTACACTTCCGTCTCATCGTGCTTGCATTTTGTATTTTCAGCTCGTGCCTCTTGTCTTGCACCCCGCACAAGAACTCTACGCGGATTTCACCACCGCCACGTTTTGAGCAGTCGACCGGATGCGACAGCTCCAACTCGATTTTTCATGCAGTCGTTGCGCTAGAACTGTCCTCGTGATCTTGGTGGGACAGAAATGCTTCCGTGCATGCAGTGAACGCTGTGTGATGAACGGAAGCGATCTCAGGTTTAACAAGGATTCAATAATTAGTGGGACCTTATTACACCGGACCTTCGCTTTATCTCTCTACATCTCTTTCTATTTACTTCACCAGCTCGACGTTAACGTTACGGTCGTAGATAAGCTGCTGATATTGCTACCCCAACTACTAGCGACGAAATGGGCGGCAGAACCGATGGTGATTCTCTCCGCAACGGCGGCACATATATGGAAGGAGATGGCACGCTAGGAACGACACTGGGCACGTGGTAACCCACAGTAGGACGTAGATATGGGACAAACTCAACTTTGGGTGGAAGGCATAGCTGATGATATCGTGGAGTGTAGCTTGGCTCAACATGATGCGGTGCTGACAGCCACACCAGAGATGGCTGCACAGTCATCCCCATGGAAGGTGTGCCGTAATTCGGCGACCCCGGTAGCAACGGACCTGTGGGCGATGAAATACGAGCCATTGAGGCAAGCGGCACTTCATAGCCATTGCCGGGAGACACCTGAGCCGGTGGCACCTTGGCCTGTCTCCGAATGTTGTCGACGTATCGATCCTCTTCTGTTGCGAGAGCAGGGTTGCTCGATGTAGGGTTCTCAAGTAGGGCCGCGAGTTTGTTTTTCTGCTTGAGCAATTGTTCAGCGTACGATTCACGGCGATCGCCATCGAAGTAGCCGATTGCGTGCTCCATAGACGAGATGCTTTTGCGGAGACCTGTGATCTGGCGGTGCGGCCAACGCGAAATGCCGTGTCGCCGACAGATTTTCTTCAGAAGCGTCACACAGACACCGAACGTTGCAGCCACCTTGGCCAATGGTTCTTCAAAGTGCGGACGCAACATGTCCAGCGTGATACTGCTGGATGCCGTCATGTTGGGACGCGACGATGTTGGTTTGTGTGACGGAGTCAAAACTGGTGCCGATGCAGTAGACGACGTCGCCGATGGTGAACTAGGCGACGACACCATCTCCGAAAGCTTGCGTCGCTTGATCGGCGTGGTAATGGTGAAGTTCGAGAGCTGACGCTTGTGCGCCAGTGGCGGCAATGCGACTGAGCCGGGGACGATAGCGTTTCGAGGAAGCGCGAATGCCTCCATTACACTTGTCGTTAAAACGGTGAAACGAGAAATAATTCTTCCCAACTCAACCGCTGGAATTGATAATTGGCCGGACCCGTCAGATGGCTCAATGGGTCGTTCGTGAAAAGTTGCTGTGTCCGTGGATTGACTGGCAGCGAGTCCGGCGCTGGATTTGAAGCAGCGAAATGCGTTGAGTCCGGTTGTGCGTCTGTCCAGACTCAGGACAAGGGGACACCCGTTTTCTGTCGCTCGTTGTCGGTCGGAACACGATTGCGCCCGATGAAAGCGCTCTTGATGTTCGTGCTTGCAATAATTCGGTTGCCTCTTCAATGAGAGCTCACGTGATCGGTAAATTCGAGTTTGCCGCCGGTCCTTCGTGAACACGTTTGACTCTTTTGGTTCGAGAGTGTGTGGACAGTCTCAGGATGTGGGTCTGTCGGGTAGGGCGACAAGTGCGCAACTGATGTGGTGTTGCTCACTTGTTTTCGACTTGGGGGCGAGCACGCAAAATGCTAAATGACAGAGGTCCAGCGACTGAAGAATGGGTGCATCGTCGTTTCTTTCTCCTGCACACCGAGCGTTTGGTGAGACCGCTACGCTCGTCCCACCCAGAGGAGGTCCCCCGCTTGTCAACGAGACCGCTTTGATGCGTGCGTCGCACAGGTGCAAGTTCTAATGTCTCGACAGCTTCAGTCTACATCAAGCAGGTGACCGGCAATGGCGCGTATAAGCACAAAATTCATTTTAGCGGACGGAGTCTCGAAACTGTTGGGGTTGATTCAGTCACGGTTGGCAGCTTTCGGTGACGAAATGGACTCATTAGCTCAACGTGCCAAACAGAATTACCGATTCGCTGGTGTCACGACTGCTGCCCGCAGCTCTGTTCCCAGGCCGCGTCTTTGCTCGCTCTTCTGGGTGTATCCAAAGGTTGCAGACACGACTTTGTCAAAGCACCACTTGCTCTCGGTCCGCCTGGCCTGGCGTCATTCACTGCGCGAGACCATTCGCCTCGGCTCTCGCCGGGCCCCGGAAGAGTGAGCCCCACGAAGAGTGGGGCACCTGCTGACTGGATGCCGCAGGTGCCTTGAATTCAGGTCGCAGGATGCCTGCCAAAGTAGCTGTTCGGTGCGAGCGCAGGTGATTGAAAGAAATGCCAGCGCAATGCTCGCTGGAACGGGCTTCCACGGGTGCATGGGGAACACCGCTTGCCGTATCTCATGAGGTTGCCCATGGCGAAGGCGGCTAGCGCCTTGCAACGTCACTGTCACACTCAGCGAAGAGTTACACGAAGCTGTTGGCCGGCACGCGTCGGAGAATTGGCGGTCAGCCCTGAGTTGCCCCCGACACAGAAAACAAAAGGATTCGATTGTGGTGGCAGCATGACACACACTAAACCTGTAAGTCTGGCATGTAAAAGGCGCGAGGGGCTTCATGGACTCACGACAGAAATGCCGGGTAATCTTCCAAGCAGATTGCCATTTCGGTCCGGCCTAGGCAGGTAGACAGTTTTAATATACGTAGTGGGTGGGATCGGTCTTGAGGGCAACGTGGTGCGTGTGTGGCCGTCGCAAAAGCGCTGCAGCCGACTGGATTGTTGAAGCTGGACCGGGAGCCCCAGACCAGGAGTCAGAGCGAGCGTAAGAGACTGGCACGCATATGGGCTTGCAGCGAATCCCGGGTGCGCAATTCGAGGATCTGCTGTAGCAACGTCGCTACTTGCGACCAGAGGTCGTCGGCAACGCAACCTGCGCGGCCGACGATAGACGAAGCTGCAGGATGTTGGAGATGAGACTTGGTACGCGGCGTACATTTCGAGGATCGTAAACAGCAGCATTGTTAGCAGACACCGGGGGTATAGATGGCTCGCATTGATGCTCCGAGCAGGACAACCTAACGGCTGATACCTTGCTATGCTGAAACGTGCTGTTGGAAGGGGGTAAATTCTTCATCGATCAAACTGAGGCTGGTTCAGCTGACTCATCGGCAGTTGAGATCGATAAGCAAGGCTGTGGAGGCATCATCAAGGCCCAGTATCTCTGCTAGAGTCGAAGAGGCTGTACCGGACGACACTGCAACGAAACGCTACGAGAGACGTGCAATAACTTCAAGTAGCAATGTCAGTAATCTGCCAGCATGCCTGCCATGTGTCGTCTCGATTTACGATCCCAGCGCATTTGTTAGCTCGTAAACTCCATACGGTATTACACAAACAAATTGGACATCGCACTAGCCGACGTTGATCGCCGGTTGGCAATGGATCCTAAAAGTAGCAGTGTTGCTGAGCCCTGCTGTCATTGATTTCCATTGGGTACCAACGGGTCAGTAGGAGCACACATGCATCATAGACCTAAGCAGGCTCCATCCGTGTTGGTTGTGCTGTTGATACTGCTTGAAGGATGGTTGTGGCGCCAAGTCCAATCCTCATGATCAAACGGCTATCTTTGCTGCCGACTAGATCCTATCCCTATGCGCACCAGCCCCTATGCTCGGTCTAGCCTGCTTTATATTGTTGCGGTCTTAGAGGACAAACCTGGCTGCTTGAACAGCTACAATGATGTTAAAAGCGCGCAAGGGATACATTTATCAATGCATGTACAGTATTGGGATCACGTCACTTCACAGATCCTTGAATTGTGAGTCAGGTTGCCTGCATTGCGACCACCACGTGAAGACACGGACGTTTAACCCTGCCATTAAAAGACCACAACCAGTGAGACACCCACGGCATCGCATCCCTAGCTTTTGTTTTCTATAAACTCGATCTCAAACCTCTCTACCTTTACCATGATAAATATTATGGCTTTGATGCTATCTTGTTGCCCAGTCTTGACTGATCTAAGCTCGCCGCTGCTGTGGGCCTTCGTCGTCGTTTGTCGGAGGAAAATATCGCCACCGTGACTGCTGGTGTTGGTCCTGGTCATATTGAGGAGTATCTGACGTTGTCCTTGGATTATAAGTTGAAGCAGCTCGGCTGGGACTGGAGTAACTCTGGTGTTGCAGGATAGACGCAATGGGCGGAAGTGCTCGATGGTGGGTTGCGATTGTCGGAAATATTGGAGCCTGTAATGGCGCCCCTCGTGGACGTGAACACATGAGTCGCCATGCGGCCAAGCCTCCTTCCGCAGTTGAAACTCGCCCTGGTGCGCTGTGAAGTCCTTGTGCTGCTTCGACGGCCTTTGTTTCGTCACAAGGTAGTTGTTCAATGCTAGGTCTTGCCGTCCAAGTCGGCACCCTCCGCACTTCCTTCTCCTCGTCTTCATTTCCAATCTCTGATCGGGTTGAGTCTGCCTCAACCTGCTCTTCAGGTTCAGGTTCAGGTTCAATAGCAGCAGCCTCTGCATCCAAAGCACGCAAAAACTCTTCGGTGGGCTCGTTGCCTGTGCGCAGATACGCCTCTAACTCACGCTCCAGTTTATCCAACTGGTCAGCGTAGGCACGCTTCTGTTCGCCGTCAAAGTAATTCACCTGCTTGGCCATAGACGCAATACTCTTGCGTAGTCCACAGATCTTGCGATACGGCCAGTTACTGATGCCGTTCCGTCGACAAATTTTTTGAGTAGTGTCGTGCAAACGCCAAAACTATCTGCAGCCTGTTGCAACGGCCGCTCAAAGTGCGGCTGTAGCATACCGAAGTTGATGTTTCGTGTAGCGTTCGAGATTGGACGTGTGGGTGGCGTCACAAGAGAGACACCAGAACTGCGTGGTCGTCGTGCATCTGTCCGCATAGCTCGCGGTTGAGCACCAGCTATAGAAGGAGACCACCTGGTTGTCGTTGTAGTCCGTCGACCTGATGCCCGAATATTCAACGCAGGCATCCCAACAGCAACAGCAGCCGGTGTGTGCGGCTCTTCTCCTTTACTTCTTGAGGCGTCTCCGCTTTGCCGACATGAGTTTGCGCTACTGAGCTACCACGCGAAACAGACGCTCTCAGGAAGATCAGGGCGGCGAATCTCATTCCCGGTCGCTGCTTGGTCGGGAGGCGCGCCATCCGTCTCCCCCACCTTGAACTCTTCTTGATGTTGAACCACCTCACCTGAAGCTCGACGCTTACCTGTGTGTCGTCGACTGTCTGGGTTGAGTAGAGTGTTTGATTCCGACACAATGGCTTCATCCGGGGACCTGTTGGTGGTCTGGCTACTGTGTGTCGCTGTGACTAGCGAAAGCGATGCCACTGGGACGTGGCGCTGCCCCGATGGAGTTGGCAATGGGGCAAGGTCTGATCTCGCTTGGACAGATGATCCACGGTCCAAATGAGCTGAGGCATGGTCTCCGTTACTCAAAGGGGCTCTGGAACTGAGCCATCGGGTCTTTGACGTCTGCGTCGACGAGGTTCTTGATTTCGTTCGTCCATGTCGTTGTAAAAGTGATGGAGCTCGACACTATATATTCCACAATCGCTACGCTGCTGATCGAGGGGCCCACTCGACTGCGCCAATGGCTGCATTCACTTACTGCGAACTGAGCTGTTGTCTCTGCAGTATACACAGTTCTGAAATTTTGGTCACTCGATTAAACACGGCGGTGGCTCGGACCAACTTTACTTCCGGCGATGTCTGGGACCAAGGACACTTGTAGTGCACTGAGGCAGAGGCGATGGCCTTGTATCTATCTGGGATAGATGTCGAATGAGTCCTTCTGCAGGAAGCTAAATGAAGTCACGCGCTACGCTGCACTTGCAGAGTGACTCAGCAAGTGGTACAGGTTGATGTGCTGTGTCCGCTTGTCGCCACCGGTGTTGGTTTGTAAATGCACTTCCGATGGGGGTGCGTGCTTTAGCGCGTTTCCCGACGAAGTCCCACACCGAGTGCTCTTGTCGAAGCTTGTTCCGCCCTCGGGAGTGCGTCGAGACGTCAAGTGATCTCGCTTCCTCCCTCTCCGACGTCCAGGGTTCGTTTGAGAGAATGCAAATTGTTGTTGAGCGAGCAGAGGGTGGAGAGGAACGAGGGACAGCGGGACCTTTACCACCACGCCAATCGGGGCACGAATTCCACCCGAAAGCAGAGCAACTGCAAAGAGGACGGACAGGACAGGACGCATCACTCTTCTCTGATCTTTGAGGTCCACCCACGCTTTATCACGACGATTTATTCGGGTCTTTTCTTTGTAGGTTGTGTCGGAAATTGTGTCCGCCTGATTTCTATCGCCTGGATGGCAGCACAAAGTGTCCTCATCGATGTTCTTGTTACGGGGATAGGCATCTCGGTGTCGGGTCACATTTTAGGATGTACATGTATCAACCTTCATGTGGCCAAGAACTCTTCACTTCTAGGTCATTCCTGAAGCAAGGGCATGGTGCCTTGGTCGAGTTATGCATATGAGATGCCGCGCTTTGCGTTCAGAGCGGCGGAGATTTCTCACAAGCAGAGATTTGTGTATGGCATCACCGCGGCAAAAACTGGCCACCAGATTGCACACTCAACACTGGTAAGTGGCAAACAAGTGCCCATGGTAACGCAGGACGCACCGCCACCTCGCGTTTCTACGACTGTAAACTGCATCCGAGTCCTTTTTAGCGATGTCAAGTGTCTCGTGCATGTTGAAGTGCCTGTGCGATGTGGGGGCATAGAGCAAGGATAGATACAGAGAGGGACAGGCAAGCATCTCCCTTTTTGACGTGGCGAAAGCGACATTGTAAGTAACGCGATGCATACAAGATTCGGTCTCATCAACGCGTGAAAAATTAGCGACGCCCATGGCCAATTTGGCAGGACAAACCATTCGCCATCGACGTTAACGTTAACGTTAGCTATGTGTTAATTCACCGTGGTGCCACATTTCTGCTTTGGAGACTTTGTGATCCGCGGCGTTCCACAGGGAAAAGCGATACATTTCCACAAAATTCGAAACTGAGGAGGGCGGCACAACAACGTGACGGTGCAAATCCAGCTCTCCTCGCGCTTTTGCTATAGCGGAGATTGTGAACGACAAACCCAGTGACTTGCACCCCTTGGCGTACAAGAGAGCAAAGGACGCTCAAATAATATACACTTGCATGTACCCCTTCAACGTGTCGAACCGGTCCATACCACGCCGAGTGTCCTCTGCTCATCTGCTGAGGTGCCCGCTGTCCTCTACGTAGCGTGCATACGACGAACGAGGAGGCACAAAACGCGTGAGTAATGTTGACGATCGAGGTGATTACGAACTGCACCCCTCGCCAAGAAGAAGAGGCACACGGGCGTTGAATGCAAGGCGCTGAAGACAACATTCCCTTGTCCCTCCTTGTCTTCGTCTCGAGGACCTCGAGTCGAGGGACCAGTTTTATTGCATGCATCCATTGGACAGTTCCAAAGTGGTCAAGTTGTTGACAACGTCCTTCCACAGCTTCGGCAGACCTTGACAACTCACGCTACGTGTACCGTAGTAGCAGAACAGTTATGAGGGTTAAGTAGGGGCGAAACCATATTTCGATTGAATAAAATAATCACATATAAACTGAGATGTTGTTCAGTGCTTCTCCTGCTTCAGCTTTAGCAGTGTGAAGCAGCAGTCCGTTGTTTTAGCTTTCACGAACAACATCACGTGGTAAAATTCAGCATGACTTCAACGTCAAACGGACTTGGCGCAGTCTCCAATCCGACACCACTCTATACCAAAGAACGCAGAGGCATCGAAGTTGGGATCTTCCAGGTTCACGTCGTCCAGGCGCCCCATAAGGCGGCGATACTTAAGCACCTTGCGTGCCACTTGCGCACTGGTGGTCACTGCTTCGGGATCTTTCTGGACGACGTCCAGTAGTCGCTGGACGTTACCGCAGACACGGGCTTTTGCTTCCTCGTCCTCGTAAAGGAACCGAACTCTCGTTGGCGATGCTACATTGGATCTTGCTCGGGATGTGTTTGGTCGACGGGTTTTTCACAGTTTATTTCGTCGTCATCGTCATCGTCATCGTCATCATCTCCGTCGCCAGTCCAGGACTTGGTGCGCCGACGAGGTTCCTGCGGGCAGCTAACGCAAAGGTTGCTTCGATTTGCATCGGCTTGCTTCAAACTACTCGTCCAGTGGTAGGTGACCTGAAGCAATTCACTCGCTTCGACTGAAGCTGACTTCGCCATTGGATTCAGCGAGAGGAATCTAGGAACAGGGGGTGTCTTGTGCGCTTGTTGGCAAAAGTCCGAATGGTACCCGTCCGACTTTGCATGGGTTCTCTTCAGCTGCCATTCGTTGAGGCAGTAAACGAACTGAGAAGGAGCTCCACCCTATCGTGTCGGTTCGCAGGCGACGCAGTTAGAACGGCGCTGGCGTGGACCCCCCGTCACGGTGGCATGTGGCGTGCGCTTGGAAGGCAAAAGGGCGTGCGTTACACGTTATGCAGGAGGAGGATATTTGGAAAAGGATAGCAAGCATCGCCTGAGTTTAAAGTGGTAGGATTCCTGCAGCATGATCGAGCTTTGGACATTGATACGCGCCTAGAGATTCCTGAAAACTTTTAAACGTCGCAAACCAGAGCGGAAGGGAGCAGAAAGGAGCGGAAGAGAGCGAGTGTTAGTGGATTTGGCGCTTGTTTGGTGAGTTTCATTGTTGGTACTTGACGAGACTTCACGCCCCTATGCAGACAAACAGCAGCCGGAGGCACTTCAACCATACCAAAAACGGCTGCTCGGCGTTGAATGGCGCCGCAACGGTGCTCGAAACGAGCTCGGCTGCCATGAGACATCGTTGATTGAGCGTTACCGTCGTTGTGGCGCTGAATTTCTTACTTGATGCATCATCTGCGACTTTTTTCGCGGTTCAGCAGATTTTCTAGTCTTGATGACGGGCTAGAAAATTGCACCCCCATCGACAGCAAACACGAAGTAAGGCTGTCATGTTGACTGCAAGCTAGATAAAATCATGTTCCCCACTGAGTAAGGCAGTGACAATTGCAGGAAGTGGCTTAACTAACCAAATCAGCCGTAGCATTCATTACGTTGCGTCCAATCTGGATTCTTTGTGATTCAAATGCATGGTAGGACTCGACCTTAGTGTAGCGACCATTCAAGATCGCGACGTTTGGCTGATCTGTATCGCAAAGCTGATGTCGAGGACACTTGTACGTCTTGTGTTGCTGGTGTTCGCTCTGATCCAGCGAACTGAGGGGTGTCCGACGGCGTGTAAATGCATTGGTCAAGCTCGAGTGTCCGTTTACTGTGACTTTCGCGGCCTTAAGGTGAGCTACTGTCGAAACCTGATGCAACTTGAGACCAGAATTTATTATTGCGGACAAATAATTGCAGGAAGTGCCGATCAATATCCCCGTGACGACCACGTACCTGTACGCCATCTAGTTACTCTTGCAATTGTGAACGGCACTCCTAACTTTAACGAGAACAATAGAGACCTCTCGGGGAACAAGTTTGCAAAGGTGGTGCCAGAGATGTTTCTCGGCTATGTGAATGACAGTGACGGCAAATTTACCAAGCAAACGACCCCACTCACGCAGCTCAGAGTCATGTGAGAAAATGATCTTTTCAAAGAGAACCCTGTGCCACCCACTCACATTGAAGCTGTTATGTTAGTCATCTTGACTTGAACCCTGTGACCGTCGTGAATGAGCACACATTTACTTCCACGCCGTCACTACAACTCATGTACGACCGCACCTGAATAACCCACTTTTTGCATTGATTGACTAAAATCCAATACTTTTTCGGCGTAGCTACCTGCCATTCAATGTGAAAATCCAGCGCCAGGCTTTCGCCGAAATGAAGACTGACAAAGCGACTTTCGACGGCTACGACCGTGTGGGAAACCATCTACTGGAAGACCCGCACTTTGTCGCGTTCACAAAGTCAACGTCTTGAGTAATACTCAGTAACAAACAGAGTCATTAGCTTTTAACCACAACTAGTGTAGCTTAACTTCGTTGATATTCGTTCATACGTCCTCTTACTGTAGTGCTATCCTAAGTACTTCCTATCTTCAAAAAAATAAAATATCGCCGCCTTTTATACCGAACTACTGCTACGTTCCTCCTCCTCAAAAGAAAAATCATATACACCACCTTCACTCCCACCTTCACTTCCTACACAGTCGACTGTCTTCCACCGCCAGTCTGGCGCCTCTCAATCTTCAAAAAAAGTGTCCGGACCTTTCAGATCCATTCACTTTTGGGCATATTGGCGCTGCCCTTCTTCACGCCAAGTAGCAAAGGCTTGGGAGATGGCTCAACATCCGGTTGACGGTCCGATGTAGAGCGCTGTCCAAAGCGTTGATTGCCTCAGCATAAAGTTGCGTGGCCTGGCTCATCCGGCGATTCACTTCCTCCGAGAAGTCTTCACGTTGCGTCTCCTGAGCAAGATGCTCGTCCTCTCCCCCTGTTGCTCCTCAGCTACGCTACGACGTCTCGAAGAGGTACTTGACCTCCTGGACGAGGAGGTTCTGGAGCGAGCAGGGTTGCTACTGACACTTCCTCGTAGAAGAACATCCTCCGGGTCGTCCACCGTATGGACATCTTCATCTGAGGAGGACATATTATCCTCTTCTTCTTCTTCTTCTTCTTCAATTAACTCTCCGTCCATCTTTTTCTGAGCTTTTAAAAGCGTCTCAGCGGACTGTTTCTTCATTTCCTGTAGTTGTTGCCTTAAGAAGCTTTTTCTGGCGAATGGGTTTAGGCCGACTCAGTTCCTCTCGACGCGCGGCATTGGCTTGTTGCTGGTTGGTCACAGCACTTAGGGTCCCGGGTCGCCGTCTTTGATTCTGCGCGGTCTCTTCGTCCTGTTCTTTTAGTAGTCTGCCTTTAGACGTGAACTTGGACACGAACCACGAGCCTAGCTTCTTGTTGGCTTGTTGTTTCTGGCGTCCCACCTGCTTCTGCCACGTACTGGGGAACTGCTCGGGAAGGAGCTACTCATCGTATCCGATCTGTCTGTCGTCGACTAATGTCTGGGGGTGGTAGATCTGTGCTGCTTCAACCTGCGTGGTAGCAGCTTTTGCTCAGCGTGAAGCTCGCTCGGTTTGCGGCGCGATTGTTACTGAGCCTTCGGAAGCAGCACCTTCACTTCGACTATGCAGCCGCTAGAGCAACTTTATAACAACAGATAAAACAACTTTAAACAGTAAAACAACTTGAATTACCCGAATTGAACAACAAACAACTTTAATAAACCCTGTTTGGACAACTTGCACCCGAAGGATACATTTTCTGGCGTTTTCAATCGGGACAACTGCAGCAGATTTTTGTGCACATTTTTTTTTTTCTTCTTCTTTCAGTTAGGAAGTAGAGAATTTTACATAAACACATGTAGACGATTAAATAAAACAGGAACGTTAGTGCTGGCTAAAAGACTAGCTCGCAAAAAAATGCTTATGCATGGAGCGAAGGGAGGGAAGAATGACGACGCCAAACGCGTCAAGAAGAAAGATGGGCGGCGAATATCAGGGCTCCGGAAAATGCGTGCAAAGCCAATCAGGACGGATGTCAATGACAAAGTCCCGGTGTAAACACAACGGGATTAGAAGGGTGAAACCACCGTCCGATTGTAAAGATTGGCGAGAATTTCGCCTCGGCTGCTCTGCGACGTGTGAGCACCGAAACCAACACGCGAATCAAGTAACGGTTGTTCGACAAGTATGCAAACTCAATTCTTGACGCTTTTCCACTTGAAGGAAATTGGGGGACATGCAAACTATGACATCGGTAGGAGAGTAGTTTTGAGGCAAAAGACCCATGCGAAAAGTGCATGTTGAATTCTGTCGCACTTGTCAAAGAGTGGGCAATATAGCGATGTCGTATCGCTTTCGCGAAGTTTCTCCCTCGAGTCGACGGCGCGATTGACGTTGTATCTGCGTCGGAATGATCATGCCTTCGCTTGCAAGCATTTCGCGCAGATTTGATACTGTCATTCCGACACGGTAGCGAGCGACTCAAATCGAGGGATGGCTTCACCGATGTCTGAAACGCTTTCTGCGGCGACAGCAGTTCGAAATCGATGGTCGCCAGACACGTCACGCATTTTGGTCGATGCCGACACCAAGCAGACTTGCTATTGCTACGTTTGACGTGTCTTTGCTAGTTGTATCTCTATTAGCTGTTTGACTTACAGTAGCGTTCGGTTTGCTTTAGTACAGTACACATACGCCGCTCGTGGAGCCAGCAAGACCGCACTCATAATGACAGCACAGTTGATGCTGCATCGGGTTGAGAAGTGCTGGCGCAAGGATTCTTCGGCAGGTACACCCACCTGTTACCTTTGACGGGTGGATCAACATGTGTCGATGAGAGTTGTGGGAGAAGCGCAATCAATGGAAGAGTCTCTGGTGATGCTCAGGTATGACTGCGCCGGATCTCAAAGAGCCCAAAGTCTTGACCCCAGTACTCTTTCGGGAGCTGCAAATCCGAGATCTTGTAGTATTCGAAGCCATCTTGCTCGAGCTGGTGGAAGAATGTCATACGTGTATCCGCGCGGTTCAACCCCAGCAGAATGAGCGTTCGAGCCGTCGCTAGTCGATTCATCGTGTGCAGTAGGGGTCGTACAGCTCTCGAAGGTAAGCCACGTCTGTGCCCAGGATGACGTCCACCTGGCCGGCTTCAAGATTGTCAACATCGTCGTTCGTTGCGGCGATCGACTCCAAGAGGCCCGTCTCCTGCTCCGAAGATCCCCAGGCCAGCTCCGAGACATGCACCTGCACTCCAGTTCGCAGTGCCTCGGCGTTACGCTGCACGTTGCGCTGCAGACCGTGGACGTGCGTCTGCAAGTCTGTGAGATACACGTGCGACGGCTTGAAGCATGCGGCGATCATGAGCCCCACGTAGCCCGTACCGCTGCCCAGCTCCACCACACGTTTGCCGTCGAAAATCGAGCGATAGCGCTCTTTCTGAAGTTCAAGATGTGCTGCCAACAGCTCACCACTGGTCCACACAGATCCGCCGATTCCAGGAGCCCAGTCACACTCGAATTCCAGCAGCGTTTCGCTCTGTGACTCGTCGTCGACTCGTACTCGCAACGGGACGATGTGCTTCACCTGTTCTTGTTCTTGCCCCTGCTCACTGTCATCTATCTGCTTCGGTTCCAGTTCGTGCATTGTGGTATTGCGTGGAGCTGCACCCATTGCCACGCGGCTTCCCCTTAGACAAAGGAGTCAACTTATGTCTCTTTGGCACCGACTGGTCCTGAGGTTTCGTCGCAGCTTTGTACGTAACGGCTATCTTGTGTGGTCTACACACATATCCATTCGTATACATGTAGCCATTTATCATAGCTACAGCTATAAATGGCTACGTTGAAGTGTAGTCCGCTATTGTAGCTCAATATTCCCTGCTTGGTTTCGGAAGAAGATAGTAAATTGGCGACGATGCCCGTCCTTGATGATAATGGTGGTGAAGAGCACTTGGATATCGAGTTTGATGAGGCGAGTGTTAACGACCCAGAGACAAATTCTGCCAACTCCTCTGTCAAGACAGTACCGAGCAAAGCTCCGTCGTCCAAGCCAGCTAGTGAGATGCAACAATTGGAGGAGTTACATTTCATTGAGAACCAGAAGGAACTAGTGGCGTTGCAACGACTGGATGACAAGTGCGCTCAGCTTCAACAAGAGGGAAGGTACACGGAAGCACTTGAGTGTATGGAAAAAGGCCTTGTGTTGAGGCAACACTTCTTCGGAGCTGACAGTAATGAGGTATGGGCATCTTGCCGGACAGTGGGTGAAATGTGCAACCTCCTGGCCATGACCTATCTGCAACAAGAGGCGTTCCGCGTGGTGCTAGAGCTGCTCAAGAAGGCGGAGATCCTCACGGAACGACATCCTGCTGGCAGAGCTGTCACGCTGAATAATCTCGCTTGCTACTATCGTCGACAGGGCAACCTACACAAAGCGCTGACATATTTAACTGAGGCACTCAAGATCGAAGCGCGACTCGATAACCTGCCGAACAAGGCTGATACACATCTTAACATGTGTGCTGTACTCTCACAACTCGGCAAACATCAGAGTGCACTGGGCCACGCTCAATCGGCGTTGGTTTTCCTGCATGAAGAACTGCAGTTGGGTCTCTCTGATACCACTGGATCAAGTCCGACCAATAAACCTGGGGCAAAGAGCAGTGAGAAGATTGAGCAAAACGTCAAACTGGATCGCGTGGCTGTGCTAGGCATCGCATACCATAATGTGGGCGTTGAACAGGAATTTCTAAAGTGCTGGGATCTCAGTTTGCAGTCCTACAAGAAGGAATGCAAATCACATCAACTTACCTCGGCGACTCGCACGGCATCGTCATCACGCTGCAAAACTCGCTGCTCAGTGCAAAACGCAGTATGGCAAGTAAAATCCGCACTAGTGGAACTCCAGCCAGCTACTATTTATTAGCCAGTGCAAGCACGACCGTGCATGCTAAAAGTTTATTATTTTATTCACACACGGCGACGATGATTGTATTTCTTGTCTTTTTTAGAAAGCACCTTCACAAAGAGACAAGATACTGTGTATACTAAGAATTAACTCTTACTCGCGCTATCGATGTATACGGTAGTCCTTACGATGCAGTAGCGAGATCCCGGTACCTTTATCGTGCGTACACGCGATTGATGCGGTTGGATGTCACACACTACTCGTTGGCATCGATCGGTATGCGCGACAAATGGGAGTCCATTTGCCATTATGCTGACAGTACTTCAATCTACGCGACTGAATTATGTTCATTCCGTTTGACAGTCGATGGAAAAGATTAGTGTTTTTCGATTTCGAAGCAACTCAGTCCGTCGACTTGCGCAACGGTGCCTGTCGACCTACTAAATGCACCAATTGATACTGGCGCAAGATGTGTCATCCTACATCAGTACCAATGCACGAAGATATTGCAAAGTGGACGGCATATCGACAACGCATGCTTGGCGAGCTCGCTTGCAGCATCGGCCAAGCCGTTGAATGCGTACCGGTGCCGTGCCGTTCAGAGGAATAAGATCGTTTCGAGAACAGCCGGTTTCCTTACCGTTTCCTCAGAAATTTCTGATTTCTGTGAAAATTCTCTATATGTTTTCGCCAATTGCAGTGCTATTCGGCGATGATTCATAAAATTAATTTTCCACCAATGAAATCCTCATCTAACCCGAAAAGCCCATGTCTCCTGGACGGGATGGCGGCGCTCATACACCGCGCTTCGGCTACTTAGTGCGTTTAGCCCTCGAGTCCATCGGAGTGCACTACGTGTCCATTGATCTACTACGTAAGGCCAAGAAGAATCAAACCACCGAGGCGAGTAAACAACGCATTATTTGTGTTGGAACAAAGGTATCTAACATTGATACATCGTCTGAATAATGCAGCAAGAGTACTGGACACTATGGAGATTGCTGCACGACCTGGTGCTTGCCATACTGGTGGATTTTGAAGTGGATACAGAAGAGATGGAGCATCTGAATGCTGCTGAGGCCCTAGAGAAAACCCTCTTAGATCCAGAGCTACATGGTCAGTGCTGTTTACGCTGTTGTTGGAGTCGATTGCAATTGCTCACAGACTCTTGTTTGTCGGTCGATTACTGGTGTTTATTTTGTCCAGTTGTTCAGATGGAGTTGGTGCAATTCTATCTCTATGAGTGGGGCTTTGTGTGTTCTGCGTTCTACACCAGTGCACGACCGTTGAGTCAATTGTTGTTGCTTGCTTTCGCTTGGAGCGTGGCGTTCTCTCGATTGTTCGAGAGGCAGCAACTTTACGTTCTTGAGTATGTATTACAAGATTATAAGAAGGACAATGGTGTAGTGTCGCCTAACGCAGGAGACTTGGTTTGTTCACGATGTAGAGATCTGCTCGGACGAAGCAGCCACGACTACCTCCGTTCCCGAACGTAAGCATTCGGTAGATCGATACTGAAGTTGGTTGTGTTGGTGTTGTTGACATTATTTAACAGATATTCTGATACTGTGGCTGGATTTTGACTGCTAATATCAGGATGTTGATCTTGACCTCGAGGTCGTAGCCGTTTCTGCATTGGACGTGGCGTCTTCTACACTTAATCATGAGGACAAAGTATTACCAGTAGATGCACAGATGCATCGGTTGCATAGCGCGTTCGGGCGCTTGCTGGGTCATCTAAACGAGCTGGAGGCGTATACTCGTTACCACGAACGACTGGTTCACCGCCTCGAGCTGATGCAGAACAAGGCGGAGGAACACAAGGACGAGCTTATTCCCGTCTACGTGCTCAATCTTCTGGCGATACCAACATCGCGACTGGCCGATCAAGTGCGAGTGTTAGCGCAGAGGTATGTAGTTGAGCCATGTAGACTGCAATCTACTCATTGTCACGCCGACCTATTTGTTTTCTTATGCAGTGTGCAGATGATAGAAGACGAAGCGCTCTTTTACAAGTGGATCAACGGTCTCGTGCTTACGCTGAATAAAAGCAGCGAAGGATTAGGCACCCAGGTGGACTCAGTAGCAGGCATGACACACCCTGCGTTGCGTGCACAGATCCAAGACGTACATGTGTTGTTCCAAGAGCATGCAGACTCGTTCAAGCAGATAGAACAAGGCTATAAAGTGGAGTGGAAAAAGTGGACATCGCGACAGAAGTCGCGTTCTCGTGTGCAGCAGATGGAAACGAAAATGGAGAGGTTCGTGCACGAAGTGCAAACACAGGAGCTCTTCAACCCTCAGAAGTTATTTCTCCGCTCGGAACGGTCCTGGACTGCTCAGCGGGTCGACATCCCTAACAGCAATGCTAAAAAGATGCACTTAGCCACAAAGGAAGACGTGGACCAACTGCAGGCACAGATAAAAACCGTCATCGGTGAAATTACCACCGAGTTCTGTGGCGTACAATTACGCTAACTCTTGAACAAGACTCAAAATCACGCAAACGAGGCTGCCTGCCATCTGGGGCGACCGTTAATTAAGTTATTCACGCGGGACAACACGAAAACGTAGATCCGTCGTATCGACGGGAGTGTGCTTGGATCTCGCGCTGTGTCTGCTTGCGGAGCAGCGGCAGCACGAGCGTGAGGAACCCGTCACGCACCTCGGGCGGGAGCCGAGGGAGCTCCACCCATGGGAAAATCGTCAGGCAGCGGGCCTTTCGTAGTCACTACCTGTACGAACCAGCGCCTTAAGTACTGCATCTTCCTCTTGTTGCCGGTCCAGGCACGGAGTATGTACGTTACTTCAGGCGAGTCGAGATCAAAGGTCGGCGTCGGATGACGCACCAGCTCCCTTGCCACTTGGGCAGACCTGATAACGCAGGAGCTCTTTTACGGGATCCAGTTTTCTTGAGTTGTGGCTTCTCATCTTCTTCATCATCATCTCTATCGTCGTCGCTCTCTTCGCCGATGATGCTGAGCTGATTCACGCCACTAGTGACGCGTTTTTCACTGCCTTGCCGTCCAGCTCCAGCAAGTCCAAATGTCTCTGCTGCAGCTCCTCCAGCTGCTTGGAGCGCTCGTCCAAGTCTTGACGAAGTGTTGTAACCTCCTTCTCCTGGTCTCGAATCACCGCCAAGCGTTGCTCCTGCTCCAGTGCATGGGCCTGCTGCTGCTCCGCCAGCCTCGTCTCCAGCTCCAGCACCAGCTTCCTCGTCTTCTTCTCCTGCTTGTCTTCTTTCCTGCCAACTCCTCTGCTCCGGTGCAGCGCTGAGTTTCTCCACGTCTCTAAGCGCCGCCAACTTCTCTGCCTTGAGGTGGCAGATGGTCTCTTCAGCGTCCAATAACTGTCGTTCCAGTAGTGCAATGCGATCGTTAGCGCTCTTGAGCTCCAATCCAGCAGCTAACGTCCCATTGGTGCTGCTGGCAGCTTCCAAACGCGCCTCCCGTCGTGCTAAAGCGCGGTCAAAGTCTTTGTCCGAGTCATTCGCGTCCTTGGAGCGAGTTGCGGCCTTCTTTGCTGCATGACGAGGCGCCGGCGGACTAGAAGTGACGTCGCCAGCGTTTAACTGCTCCAATAGCGTGCGCAGATACGCGTTGTCCTCGCGTGCGAGCTGCAGATCGCGCTGCATCTGCGGCACGTTCACCAGGAGATCGGTCATCGTCGACAGTAGCGGAAGGACGAATGCTCACTCTATTTTTAGGTTTCCAGAAATCTTATTCCGCGTGTGATTGGCTGAATATTTGAGCCAATCCGGTGTAAAAGATCTATAGTAAAGCATACAGAACCTATTTAATAGACTGGCGAGAGGCTGTCCAATGAATGCCATTTTTTGTTGTCGTCGTCACACAGACAGCTCCTTTCCTCCGCAACCGCACATTAACGTCAAACAAATGCAGCAGCATGTAGGTTTGCTGCAAGTAAAGAGGTTTTGTTGATGTTGAGCAGTGATCGCATCTACTGTAGTTGATAAAATTTATTTTGTTTCTCCATATTTACATTAAGTAAAACGATCTTTTTGTCATTAAG